>JAFBJW010000137.1:2368058-2407707 GCA_016785235.1 Pseudorhombus dupliciocellatus | reverse complement strand
ATTAGCCCCCCCCCCCCCCCACTTCGCCCAGCAACAGGCGATGAAACTGACTCCAGTCATATATCAGCCTGGCTGGATGGGGTGTTTATTATTAAGGCACAGCAAGGGATTGACAAAGGGAGAAAGCAACAGAGCGAAAGATGGCAGAGCAGTGGGAGCAATGCAGGGGGAGAGGAATTAAGGCTGGCAGCAAAGGAGGAGAGAGGGAGGAGTTCCAGGAGCGAGGGAGGATGAAGAGAAGAGAGTACAAGAGTTGGGCGATGTGCAGTGCTGAGGGCGAGAACTGTGACATGGCTGCCAAGAGTCTGTCTGTGTTTTTTTTTTCTTTATGCTTGTATGTATGTGTAAATGAGCGTGCGCGCGCGTGTGTGTGTGTAACCAAGTGTCGACACAACCAACAAAAGGTGAAGGAAGGATAACGAGAAACTAATGAAGAGAGAAGGTGTTAAAACAGAAATCAATGTGGGGTGTTGCTGGTTTGGTCGGGTGCCCTCCCTGCCCCATTTGCCCACCCCCCTCCTCTCTCTCCATCCACCTCTGAACCCCCTCCACCCGCTTCCCAGTCGCCCTTGCGGCGCTGTTGATTAATGTGGGATGAGGCTGGCCCCGAAACAGAAGCTCTTTTCAGTGCTGTCACACTGGGGAGATGGAGAGGCAAACTGTGGCCAAGGTGGATTTAACCACACACACACACACAAACACACAGATACACTTTTGACCAGGCAGTGTGGATGAGCCCAGCACGCCATCAAAGCCCTGGTATCTGCCCAGAGAGTCTTCTGTGCCAGCAATGCAATGTGTGTGTGTGTGTGATGATCTTCTAAAATGTGTGTTGTATGTCAGCGTGTTTGCACAGTTGTCAGTGTTTGTGTGGGTGCATGCGTTGCGATCCTACACAGCCATTTAAATGGGCATCTGCATATTTGTTTGTAAGTGATCATTTTTGACAACATTCTAAATGTTCTCATCACCCCTAATCTTTGGCCAGCCTTTAAACCGCATTTATTTACAAGTTTATTTACAGCCATTGACTCAAGTATTTTGAGATTTAAAAGGTAATTTTTATTCAACTTTAATAATGACTGTGAAGTTAGTTCTTAAGCGAATGAGCGTTTGCAAACAGATTAAACTGACTCAATATAAGGTCATTGTTTTTTAATTTTAAAAAAGGAACAATAGTAATGAACAGTTGAATGAGTTTTTTTTTTTATCAGCATTGGCAGAGACTTTTTCCACACAATTACATTCAAAATAGTACACCACTATCTTTTTAATTTTATTTTGAGGATAGGTAATAATTGCCTTGATCAATTTTAGGGAGCCCATAACATGGGGACCCTAAGGGTCCTGGGGGCAAGTGCGATATCATCTATATTTAATTGTACTCTTTTGTACTTATGCAGTATCTATGCTTAATTTACACAAGACGTAATTGAATTTAATACACTTATCTACACAATGCGTCACAATTTTTTTTTTTATTGTGTTGTATGCTGTAGTTTTAATAAAGCTCTGAAATGAAAAATGAATTGCATCGAGAACTATTTGAAGTTTAGTATGACTGATTTATATGCGTGGCCATTTTGCAAAACCTTTCCCTCACATGCCCTTAACTCTTCCAGACAATATCAGTGCAATGGCGGCTAAAACGCGAACCTTGAAACCATAACCGGAGCGGCTATAAAAGCTATCCATGCCTGATAAATGTGGAGACATAAATTCCACTTTCCCTGCAGGAAGAGTCAGTGAATTGAAAGACGTCCACTCTGTGTCCTTAGCATGCTAAACCACAAACGCAACGGAGCGGAGATGTCTTGTTTTTCTGGTAAACAGATCTAGTGAACCAAAGCAAGAGAGCTTTCCCCACAGGCCCCCGAGATAACATCTCCGTGTGCTGTGACCATCACATCACATCCCAGCAAACCAAACAATAACATCCTTCAGGACAGAACCTCTGCTGAGGCTGTTTATGCGCCTCCTGTCTTTCTTACAGTCTGATTGTCCCTCTGTCGTGTCTCGTGTGCCATGCTTATCAGCAATGCCGCTCAGTTCAGGACTGTGACTGGTTCTGTTTTGGGTCACGTTTAACGAATCGTTTTTGAGAAAACATTTAAACCAAATCATCTGAACAAAAAAAATCCAAATTGATCGCAGAGCCTTGCAGTGTGATCAAACCCTTACAGTCAAAATGGAGACACATTCAAGCTATTAAGCATAAATACTTGGGATATATCTTGTGAATGATTCAGTCTTTGTTAGAGCAGTTCTCACTGTCACAGCATGAAGTATGAAAAGAAATTCTATGTCGTGGGGGGAAAAGAAAAACGTGACATTTTCAGCAGCAGTTTGAAGACAGCCTGTCTGCTTTTTAGTGTTTGTCTTTCTCTCTGCATGTATGCTTTGAAATGAGTTTGGTTAATGCCTGCGTGTTGTTTTTTATTTCTTATTTGTCCATCTGCTTCCTCTACTTTTCTTGGCATCCTCACTCCTCCAACAAGACAATCTTGATGTCGTTTCCTGTTTCCTTTCTTGTCCCGAGGTCATAAGAATGCATCTTCACAAGGGTTTCGCTTTTCCTACATACCACCAGGCAGGCGTCCACTTCTCTGCGCTGTACCTTCCCTTGCACTTCAGTGCTCGTGTGAGTGAGTGTCTATGTATGAAGCATAGTAAATAGGTTTGGCTGCTCCTAAATCGAGCGTGTCAAAGTACACCTGGTGATAAAGACATAGGGGGATCTATGAAACTCATCCATCTATGCCCGTCATACCAGAGCTCACCTCCCTAAACTCCCACATGGTTGAGGTTGAAATATGCCTGTGTGTGGGAGTGTACGTCAGAGAAAAGCAGACAAAGCAGTGGAAACAGACCAATATTAGGATGGAGTGTGTGTTCACACCTTGGTTTGGTCTGTCTCTGAGGTCAAAGGGAACACCAGCAGTTAATGTGTGTGTGTGTGTGTGTGTGTGTATGTAAGTACCTTGTACGTTCGGCAGGAAGGGTTGAAAGCATTTGTTCCACAAACAAACAAAGTGTCATCATTTTGCTGCAGGAGAACTTTGATGAAATTGTGACACTCATCCTTCAGGGAGCACGAGGCAGGAGGGAAGACAAGAGAAAAAGAAGAAAGGAGGTTCACGATGACATTTGTGTTTTTTTGTTTTTTTTTTTGCTTCAGACGTATTTACACAGAAAGCCACATGTGGCTCCGTCTTTTCTTTCTTTTGAAGTACAAGTGAAACAAGTGAGCAGCATTATGAACATCGAGCTGGCAATCATGCAATGAATCATTTCCTCTGGGTGCTTCGAGACAGATTTACAGCGTATTCAATTTCTTTCTGGAACAATAGTGAAATCAATAAAAAAAAATTTGTTAGGATTGTGCAATAAATCCAAAAAATACAATTTTACTGCTACTGAGGGCAAAAACTATATGAAACACAGGGGCTGTGTTATGGCACCTGCAGAGTCGCCTCTTTGTGTTAATGTGTCGGGCATATGCGTGTGAAGGAGGCAGAGAAAGTGTTTGAAATAACATCTGATAGAGCTCGTCTGCAATGTTCTAAAGTGTGACTCACTCAAAATGTGTTTGGTGAGGAGTGGGGTGACATTTGTTCTATAAATGAAGTGGAGGTGTAAGTGTGCGAGCATTTTCTCTACCTTGTGTTTCCCTTTCATTCTGCACGTGTCCACGTCTGCCTGCCTGGACTTCCATGTCATTTTCTGTAAATGAAAGCAGATGGAAGTCAAAGATAGAACGAGAGCAGAGGGCCAACAAACAAACAAGATAAGCATTGACGGGGGAGACAAAAAACAGAAGGCACCGAAGAGCTCAATAACCGATCGATGCTGTGATCAATAATCATCATCTGAGATTCTCTTTCATTGATTCTCCTAATGAGGCACCTGCTCTGAGGTGAACTTTACTCCAAGAGCCGATCGGGGATCGGTTTACCTCCTTGAACTTTCAAATCTCCGGCGTAGAGGAGGAAACACAATACTGTTCACGGATCAGAGCAGAGTCTGTCCAAGGGCAGAACCCGCCTCTGAGCACATAGCTGTGGATTGATTGGTTGCCTGGCCATCGCACACACACTCGCTTCTGTATATTCAAACACACTACCTTGGCCTGTGTGTCAGTGCTGCCAGTATCTGTCAGTCAGCTAAACACACTGACGTACACACACCCTCTTAGGCTGTCATGCACACTCATCAGTCAATACTAAGTTATATCTGGTTTCTGCAGACACATAAACACACACCGTCTCCGCCCTGTGTGGCCAGAGGGTCAGTGCTGAGCCGCTGGCTCAGACCGCTGCGTACTCGCCACTGTTGTACAACATGTTTAGAGCTCAGCCGCTGATTAAAGACCCCCAGTCATCAATCAATCTGCACGTCTCCCACCAGCCTTTCATCTGCAGCTTGCTCTCATTAAGACCCACTCGTCGGGCGATGACATTGAAGTGGATGAGGTGGAGGGATGGTGGGTTGCTTTATACATGAAGGCGGCCTTGTTTGAATTCTGCTTGCATGGATTTTGATAAGGGCGGGCGATGCAAGCAAGGAGTTGTTGGAATGAAATGGAGAGTGGGAGATTACAGCTGAGGGCTCCTGTAAATATGGTATATAAATATATCATACACAATGAGCTCTTCCTCCCTCCAATTATCCTCCTCTACTTACTACACTCGCTTCCTCTCCTGTCCTCGCCGCTTGTGCAGCGAGCCAATCAGATACTCTGCTGTCCCACTGATGAGCACGGATGACGCAGGCGATTCGCGAGCCGATTGATTGGATAATCTTCTTAAAGGGGTCACCACAGCGAGCACGCCAAGCTCACACCGTTGAGCGGGTGAGTAAGACTGCTCGCTGGCACACGTCAGCGCACACACACACACACACACGCACACGCACGCATACTCCCACGTGTTCGCACAAACACACACTCAGAGCCAGGTTATTAGGGTTACGTTGTCAATCACGGCATGCCGAGAACAACATGTCCTCGAAAGGGACAGAGGGCTCACTCACCTTACTGAAAAAGATCTCGTCACCGTTGGCGGTGTCTGTGTCCACCGTGTATATGTGATCCCTGCATTCGATGGGCCCGTGTATATGTGATCCCTGGGGGGGGGGGGGGGGGGGGGGGGGGGGGGGGGGTAGAGATGAGAAGATAAGAGGTCAGACAGCAGCAGACAGTCAAAAATTCAACAAACAATAAACCCATTTCTTCACTTCCCTCAGTTTCCCCCTGCAGGCAGCAAACAGCGACAGAAAATGGAGCTTTGTGTAAACTTTGTTCAAACTTCAAGAAATGACAATAAACAAAAGGAGGCCAGAGCTATTTGCTCTGTCAGACAGAAACAGTCAACAAAGGTTTAGAGAGCTGTGGCGCAGGCCCGGGGACAAAAGCCTCTTTGTCCCAGAGAAAGGTCTTGAGGGGGGGCTGAGGGAGGAGGGGCAGGTTGAGACGGGAGGTGCCAAGTCACTCAGAGCTGTTCAGGTCAATTAAGCCTAGTGTTTGAGCCACAGGAAATCTATACTAACACTCATTATAGCTCAGACAAGAAGACTTATGTGTGCTGGCCTGGAAATATACAGGCTTCTCTTTTATTACAAAGTCCAACCATATAGGACTCAGCAGGGCATATGGAAGACATAAAACCCACAAGGGTTAACTACATCTCAGACAGACGCACCGGCTGGTCGAACAGGCACGTCGCTACACCTACTTACTGTGGAGAATTAGGGTGCAGACAGGGGGAGGGGAGGGCGTGGAAGTGGTGCGAGCGGAAGAAAGAGGGATGTAAAGAGGGAGAACCAAAGGTGACCACGCCAAACATTGTGACCACTTTAATTTGTTGGAGATTAGCCGTGGAACGTGTTTTTAATCAAAGTGTGTAACAGTGGCGTCGTCAGACTCGTGGATTAATTACGTTCCAGATCCCCATCCTGCGCTCAGCCTGCACAGCCCGCCTCACGCTCTCATTAACTAAATCTAATAATGTCTTTGGAGGAACAGACATCTTGAAATGAATCCACTTATATCACTTTCCTGGGGGCCACTGCCATCTCCTCGAGGATAAAAGCCAGTTTGCTGCACGTTATCAGCGGAGATGCTTAAATTGAATAATTAATCTCTGAGAGCAGTTGCAAATTAAGAAACCACACCGTTCATTGGTGGAAGTGGAAATGGTTCACATGACGACACGAGTAAAATCTCCGTCAGACACGTTATTCAAATTGTTTCTAGTGATTGCTTATTTCCATGTCACCAAAAATCTCTTACGTTGGATTAATTTTCAGTCAGTGGGTTCTGACCAAGGTGCAGCCTGTATGGTTGAATGTAGAGGTTTCAATTAAAAATAACTCATTAGTAATTATTTTACATCACTTAGCATGCCCAAGGCTCATCAGGCTTTATGGATGAGATCCGCTATTCAGAGCCAAACTGTGATTGACCTTAAGACTCGATTACTCAAATGTTGAAAAGGGAAATGACTAAAACCCTGTTCTTTCAAATCAACTGAGAATAGAAAAAAATTTCCTTTAATATTAAGTCATGACAAGGGGAGGAGGACAGCTTTAGGTCACTGAGATGCTGGGGATGGCCTTTCTAAATTCAAGTTCACTCGCATTAGGAAATGCCAGATGCTGCCTGTCACCGTGCAGTCTGCCATGACTAAGAATCAAGTATTTCAGGCCAAAACCACAAACTCCACTGTAAGATGTTTCTTATTATGGCTCTCCAGTTGCTCTACCATTGCTCTACTCTCGCTAAGTGATCTGGATTGGGCTCCTGAATGGCCCGCCTGTCTTTCAGGACTTAGTTCACCTTGCTTACAGCCTAACAGGACAGACCCAGGTCACTTCTCTGAAGTCAACTTTACTTTATTAGAAATGGCAACGTAATTTGTCAAAGATAACAAAAATCCATACCGTGAGATATGGCACACACGTGGAAAAAAGGAAACTGATGGGTTATAATCCTGATGGATTAGTTCACTGAACTGTTCCACTATTTCTTCCAAAGTTTAGCAATTTGTTCTTTTAACTTAATTTATATCTTTTATATTAAACCTCAAACTTTATATTAGAAAGGCAAAACCAAATCAAAAGCCATTAAATCAGAGGATTACTTGGTGGATTTAGAGTAATCCCATGGGGTATTTTACTGCCGGCGATTTTAAAACAGCTCACAAGTAATGCGTAATTGACTGGCCCATTATTTTCGCTGGTAACCTTCCTGGCTATCCGCTCCCTGTCCTGGTGCCGACCGTGTCCTCGAGAGCCAAGGCTCTCCAGCGGCAGGGTTTTCGGTTCCAGCAGAGATTAGAGGGAGCCAAATCTATGAGGCGTCCCTCAAACATCCTGACTGGAGATGGCGAGGGACAATGGAGCGGCTGTGTCTGTGTCAACAGCAGCTCTCCAAACACACACACACGTGCAAGGACCCCCCCCCCCTTACCCCAACACACACATGCACCCTTTTAGCCTCTCCAGCGCCGCACCTGAACTCACATTACAACATCACTTCCCCCTGGTGTGTGACTCATATCTGACTTCTGGGGGGGAAAAAAAAGCGAGCGACAAGGACGACACTAGTGCTATTGTATGTTTGCAGATCATTAACTGCAAATCGAATATAGTTAATGTTATTGTGGCCCATTTGCCAAAGCAGTTTTAAAATTGATTTCCTGTTGCTCAGAGCCTCAGCCGCTCTCCACAACGACTCTGGATCCCTCTGCCTCCTCACATCTGGGTTATCTGGGACTGCTCTAATCACAACTCAAAACATGTCTATTGGCTTCTTCTTCTAAATGAAAATGGCCATATTTCCCTGCTGCGTGTAGGATTTCAGATCGTATGCTGGCATTGTGGAATTAGAGGTTGTGTCCTGTCCCACCACAGCTCTCCTTTATACATTGATGTTGATTTGACTCTACATGACTACCATTGCTGCTGGAATTCCCGTTTAACAATTCCCCCTATGTTCACATTTTTAAACATACCAGCGAGGCGGTGGATAAAGGCATAACTTCCCTGTTCCATCAGCCTGAGTGAAAGTTGGAGTTTTGTCTGAAGTCTCTAGTCTTTCACCTTCTTTCAGATATCACTCTCTCTGGGAGGCACACCTCAGGTTTTTCAACCTTCAGATCTGGTCAGTTCAAATCCGTCTCAAAGACTAAATCTCATAGTTCAGTTCTGTCTCGGAGCTCTGATCTTTGATTCGAGCACCATGGAAAGATGGCAGTGTCATACTATACAAAACATAGGGGTCTTTAGGGTCTGCGGAGTTGAAATGCGAAAACCGAAGCCGTTGATAACCAACCGGGTGCAGAACTTTGGCCGTCAATGTGAATCACTTGGCGTGGGCTTCGTATTTCCCGAAATTCGTTGACAAAAAATGTGTGAGTAGGATGGAAGGTATGCAAATATCCTGTGAGACACGGACGACGGGTACAGACAGTGCGAATGAACTGAAAGATCGAGGCTAGACAGTAGACCAACTGAGCGCGGGCGAGGGTGTGAGATCGAGTGCAACAGAGTGACATAGAGGGTCTCCATCGGACATGTAGCCATGCATGGCCATGAGAACACAGGGCCTTTGTGCAGAAGAATGTCGTTTTCATAACAGCGCATTTCTTTTGGGGGTGACCGCAAGCCAGCCTGGTCCATCTGCTGGGCCTTTGTCAAACTATCTCACATTCCAGTAGCAGAAAAGAGAATGTGATTAGCATGCACCCCACACCTTGTTCCACCACCCCTCTTTCCACAAACTAAATGCCTGTGCGTCCACCCTCTGCCCCACCTCCCACCCTTTCTCTCTTGTCATCCACTTCGCCCATATTCCTCTCTCTTAATAACTGGATCATGGGTGGTATGGAGGAGGGCCCATTGTACGTTTTTTTGGCTTTCACTGGTTCAAATCCTCTTCACAAAGTGGAAGGGAGGGAAGGGGGGGGGGGGGGCAGCAGGCACCTTCGGGCTGTGAAGGGAGCGTTGAGGCTCTGAATGGGCCAAGGGCATCAAGAGGCCCTCTGTGATGTGGTGGCATGAAATACAACAAGCCAGGGTTCAGTCACCCCCGAGCTGAGGCAGGTTGTTCTTTTTGAAGGTTGAAATTCTCATTTCGACATTCCCACCACAATTCCCTTTGTGTGATTGTGCGTGTTTGTACGTGGCTGGGTCAGTGGCACATGTTTTGAGCACTCAAATTTTGCATAAGCTTGGTGGAAGGATGCAACTTTGCTCAGAAGAAGCCCTTTCAACTTTGGTGTTCATAATGATCCAGGATCACTTTTATCAACATTGCATTGTTGAATCCTCCTCCCTGGGAATAAGTATTGGAGCTGTAGAGGACTGATATCAACCTGCATGTGTAATTTGGTGCAGAGTGATTGAATTTAAGGGAGCAAGGTGTCAACTTTGAGTGCTTAGTTTCAGCTAAGTACTTGAGTTTAGGAAAACTGGGGATCTAAAACTATACACATATAACAAACATTATCAACTCTATGAGGACAAGTCTTAAAGTGTCAAGCAGAAATGTAACACTATAACCACAAAACATTATGCTACCATAAAAAAAATGTGATTGCACTACAATTCCCTTTTGTTTTGTGCATCATTGGGAAGGGCCACCTGCTGGTACACCAACACAAACTAATTCATGAGCTGTCAGGCTCTGTGATTCTGGATAAATTACTATAGCTGTTACAAAAGTTAGGCCCAAAAGGTACTTAATATTTTTCTTGGAAACCCCTCACAACTTTTAATTCAGGTGATTATGATTACTGGAGCTGCAAGCTTTGTTTCAAAGTGCGGACGTGGCTAGATGGCCCATGGTGCAGCGAGGAGAGGGATAGGAGGCAACCGTGTAATCCCCATCATTAGTGGGTTTTAACAGGATTTGGTGCAGCTACAATAATGGAGACTCTAGTGGCCTCCACTGCGAGACCCAAAGAGACCCGACAGGGAAGAACAGCAGCCACAGAGGCTCGACTGTTCTGGAGGACTCAACTGAGAGAAGGTAATCTGGATTTTTACTGTGTGTGTGTGTGTGTGTGTCTTTGTGAGCACTAATGACAGCCACAAATTTTAGGTCCCTAAACTCTCACACTCTCACACTGTCTCACACTGTCTCACTCACATTCTGTCTCTGGTTCCCATGCTTCCCAGTCTCATAGAGGGGTGTAAACAGAGTGTGGTTGGTGTTACCATGGTAAAGGCCGACTGTGGGCCAGGAATGGCGACTATGTCCTGCATGTGCAGAGACCTGGGGCATACTTACACACATACACACAATTAACTTGCTGTGGTTAGAGCTAGTATATCTTCTGTAAAAAATGAGGCCGTGAGCTGTCTGTGCCAGCAGCTTATTACTTACTGCCCTTGGTTGTAATTTGCTAGGTGACTTCTTACCACTGTATTAATTTGGATGAGAGTAAACTAGGATGCTGTATCCAGAGACGTCAACAGAACTCCGGACGTTTCCAATTGAAGTTTAACAGCCATTAATGATAGGGGACCATTACGCGGGGTTAACTGCATGCTAATGACAGTAGCCATGTCAAATAACATCCTCTTTGAGTTTAAAGGCATAATACTTGATCACAAATCACAAAGCCAATTAGTTCCTGTGCCAAAATAATCAGAACTTTGCACACACTGTTAATGTAAACAAAGGTCCAGTACACCTGCTGCTGTATGGGCCCCAGCTCCAAAGTTGTACTCATTAATCACATCAGAAGACAACAAATGTGTGGCCGTTCAGTTTGAAGGACTTGTTGGTTTCAGCTGCACATACACACAAACACACGCGCACAAATGCAAACCAAAAACACACAGATATTTTTTTCCAGAGATCAGAATGATAAATCTCTCACTGCTCTATGATGAATTCCCTCTGAATGCTGTGCATGGTGCAGCCTGAACATGAAATATGGGTCAACGTGAAACCCTCCTGTGTCCATCTCTCACTGCATCAGGGACACTTTATTGCTTTTAGCGAACGTGACTCTGCTGCTGAACACCTGAGACATACATGACAGCAGAAACACATCAACCACTAACGTTCTACCTATTAATGATCATTACCTGTGCTTTAATCTACACCCTGTCTCGGTTACAAATTGCTCCAATAAAAATGAAACTGAATCAGTGTTCGGCTGAATCTCATTGTTAATCATTTTTGATTAAAATATTTTGAAAACCAAAACCGCTCTAGGTTTGATCATAAATAATTTTTCATTTGTTTCAACGATTCAGAGAAAGTCAGCTTTTTAAAACAAGCGCCTCTTTGTTGGAGCGGTCTGATATCTCATCAGGCTTAACCAGCGCCTCGAGTCGCGCACCTGATGGAAACTGAGACAGCGAATAACATTCAGAATATTAAGAAACTAAACTAGTCATGTACTGAATTCATAATCGACACTCAGTGGGGGTCTAAGGTCTAAAGATAAGCCAAATGACCTCATCAACAGAGGACTTGTTGTTCAATCCTTGCACATATTATAGCAGAGACATGGCTGTAAAAGAGCTGCTGATTCCACCAAATCAATACATTTCATTCATGGCTCGAAACTTTGGATGAATTATCAATCACTGCATCTGTTGCCGAGTTCTTCCGCTGCCAACAACTTGACACTTTTCCTCTATGGATTAAGCCACTTTTGTCTATTTA
Organism: Pseudorhombus dupliciocellatus; assembly: GCA_016785235.1. Taxonomy (NCBI): domain Eukaryota; kingdom Metazoa; phylum Chordata; class Actinopteri; order Pleuronectiformes; family Paralichthyidae; genus Pseudorhombus; species Pseudorhombus dupliciocellatus. The sequence goes on along the minus strand of JAFBJW010000137.1, from coordinate 2,396,024 downwards.
CAATTTCATCAGTTGCTATGTTTGCATGCAGCTCACAGTTTAAAAATCTTGTGATTTTTATTGCCAATGCCAAGGCGGGAGCCAAAGGGATTTAATACACTAAGGAGCGATTGAAAAAACAGCCTGAAACAGTGTTGGGCTTTGGACTGCATTCACAGTGGCCATCTGCAAGCTGCTCCACACCAAGAACTGAGGCTGACTCGTCTAGAGGCATGATGGCAAAGCTGCATGATGCTGGCCCAAGAATAAACAAGCTATTTGACAGGACGACCATCATAAAAGAACTATTGATGTTTTTTTTTTCCTTCAGCGTTGTTGCTTGTTTCTAGCTGGGTTGGCTGGCTTTCACATTGATTTCTGAAAGTGGTGATTGTCTCCACAGTTTGCACTAAACTGTTTGTCATTCAACTCTCACATGTCTTCATCGATATCCTCTTAGCGCCACTGGATCTTTGTGCGCAGGCTGTCGTCTTGTGTCCATTATATTGACTCCAACATTCTTCTCTGTGTCAGGATCAATGGCGGTCATCCGGCGCGGTCTAATCTGAGGTCGACCATTCCAGTTATTCTTGGGTCAAATACCCTACACACGTGTTCCTGTCCGCTTCATGCAAGTATGTAAGAGGGCAGACACACCAGGTGGAGAAAGCTAACGCACACATAAACACACAATCCCGCGCTGTAGCACCAGCGCCCATGAGCACAGCAACACATGTTCACCGTCACAAATGGGAATCTATACATACACATACCCCCACCCCCCCACAGCCCCCCTAAGAAATCACTGTTAAATCCCCTGGACAACTGGTCAGCATAGTAAACTGGGTGACAGGCACCTTCTGTCTTTCACCTAACACACACACACACACACACACACACACACACACACACACTTATCACACCCTTCGTATAAACCCTCTGTGTCCCCCCATCCCCCAGGCCTCTGTCACCCCATGTGGAGCAGGTGGGCGACAGGCAGACCAAAGCATCCGGTGCCGACCTCCCTCCCTAACACACACACACACACACACACACACACACACACACACACACACTCAGACACAACCACACACATGCTCTCTTTACTCCGTTTTCTTTCTCATTCTCCCTGCACCTTGTTTTAATGACCGCAGATATGTAACAAAGCTGTAGCACTTAAAGCAGCAGCCTCAGTCAGCCATTTAATTTGACATGCTTGGGAGGAATACAAAGAAAGACCCCTATTGTGGCTTTCAACAGTGTCCAATCTCATCTGCCTCTTAATTAGCTAGATGGCAAACAGCAAGAACGAGCAGATACAGATCTTTTTTTAACATCTTTTTAACATCTTTGTTCAACATGTTATACGCCACAATAACACTTAAACCTGCCCTGCCTGTCGATGCTTCAGGCTGACCCTGACTGGTTCCACAGAGCCACAAGGTGAAGTAATACAAACCTTTCTAAACTAATGATGAGAAGCAAGAAGACAAAATCAATCTGAGTTTTCTCCAGATGTAGGTGTTACTGAGCTATATCTTCTCAAAGAGTCTCCCACAAATTGGTAAAAAAAAAAACTGTCAGATAGGCTGAAAGCAATAAAGGCAGGTGACAGACATTTGGAAAAAGCAAACCAGACAAAGAACGTCGAGAGCTTTAAAAATCGATGTGTGAGGGCAACTGGTCTGCCAGCTAATAAAGAAGCTGAACTTCTCTTCACCGCCCATCTTGTGATTTATCGACAACACAATGTGGAATCAGGTTGTTTGGATGTATGCGCATAGACCTGAAACGTTTAATTCTTTGTTAATTCATCTGTAGTTTTGATCCCAGTGTGTGCTTGTGTGAGTCCGTATGTCTGCCTGGATCTTTGAAAAGCAAGGCACAAATCTGCCGGGACATTGTTTGAGGCTAAAGGGTTTTGGCAGTTGTGGGATGGAAATAGAAAACAACAATGAAATAATGGGAGAAAAGTCCACTTGAAAAAGTCCAGTCTGTGGATTTCTCAGAATTGGTCCCTGCTGACTTGAGTGGAGAAGCTGGGCTCCTTAGTTCAGTTCGATAGCCAGGCTGCTGTGGATCTCACCGCCTTCAGCCATTATCAAGTTAAAAAGGGATCACGTGTTGCTGATCCCCAACTGGCAGCAACTGATGAGAATCACTCATAGCTGAACATCAACTTCAGTCAACCGCTATCATATGAGAATGTGACGTGAAGAGTTGAATATGGGAGCACTGCGCACGCTTTGAGTCTCCATCATTTATTTGTTTTGGCCTCACATGTGACCTTTGACCACTGAAATCTAACCTAATCGAATCAATTAATTCCTGAATGGTGGTCTTGAGATGGGTCATGTGGTCTGGGGATACATCATGTGATCTTGAGATGTATCATGTGGTATTGAGATGTATCATGTTCAAGAGTTCAAGCTTTGTGATCCCACTGTGCCCTCAGACCACCCAAATGTTCGTTCCTGAGTCAAACCTAATATGTCAGACAATTTTGAAGGATTATTTTGAGGTGTTGTTCAGTTTAAAAGGTCACAAGAGGTTTGTGAGGTAACAGAGGCTCTGACCTTTGACGGACACGTTTTAAGCTGGTCATCTTTCTCAAGTTGAAGCCTTTTGACCGTGGGGGCATAAAAATCTGACCACACAGCTTTTCTCACTTACCGGGCAGCAATGTATATCGTCCTGTTCATGATCATGATGAGCTGGATATCCAGTTTGTGCCGCTGTGTGTTGTTCCTGCCAGGTTTGTGGCCTACAAATGCTGGATACTGCTTTGTGTCTGCAAGGAAAGACAACAAATAATTCCAACTTACTTTTGTGTACATTTCAGAGCTTATGTCAGGAATCTAAAAGGTTTTAAGGTCAAATGTGAGCCCATGTATCTCATCCAGGTAGCTGGGTGAGAAAACACCACAATGGTTGGCTGGGCTCCTCCTGTGATCGTACATTGCTGGCTAAAAATATGCCGCATTGTCCCATGCAGTCGCTCTATTATTGCTTTGGCTGAAAGTGCTTTGAATACGTAGTCTGATAGAGGAGCGGGACATCGTGAGGGTGGCTGGCTTTTGTTTCAAGCTCTCCTGGCTGCGACATACAGCAAATACGTCCCGGAGAGGCTAGAACGGGACGGGCCAGGGGGAGAGAAACAATCACTATATCTTTATAGCCTGCCACAGCATTACCACTATCACACACAGAATAGGGATTCCAACTGAGGAACAGCAGATCACCATTTGATGTGGGGTGGGCTGTGTTTCAAATGCTGCTTTAGGTCCTTCAGTTTAAAGTGTGATGGCCAATCCTCGGCCACCAAATCACACTCCATGCCCATTCAGTGTAGGCGGAGGCGGGGGTCGAGAGAAGGAGTGCAAGAGCGAAAGGACAGAACACGAGACCAAGATGCACAGAGGAGGAGAGAGTAAAAAGGGAAAGAGGGTAGAGAGGTGCAGGAGAGGGAGCGAAGGAGGACACGATGGGAGGAGGGACAGCGCACAGAAAGAAAGAAGCAAAGAATGAAAAGAAGAGCATATACTTACAGTTGCCGTGTGAGATGCTAATGGGCTCGCTGTCTTCGGGGAAGCCCGCCCCGGCTATTTGCAGTAGCGTGAAGTAGAGTAACAAGGCCTCTGACCTCATGGTCGCACCAACACTGCTGCTGCCGCTGCTGCTGGTCCTCTGCTACAGATTTTCCTCAGCCTGTGTTAAGTAAGACAAGAGCAGTAGACAAGGAGGAGAGGGAGGTAATGGAGAGGGATGACGGGCGAGAAATGGAGAGGAACAAAAAAAAGGGGAGAAAGTTTATCAAACAAATGTGTTTTCACCTGACTGCTTCTTCGATTATTTTCCCTCCTCGGGTTCTGCCTTCGTTGTGTGAAACAAAGAAGTGCAGAAGCCAGAAGGGAAAGTGGGGAGGGATAGAAAAGGAAAGATTTAGCCAAACAAACTCAGGTCCACCTGAATGGGCTGTGAGTGCATTTTGCAGATTGCACAGGTTATGGCAATCTGTCAGAAATATATTTATGCAGTTCTGATGACTCAAGTGAGCCTTGTTGCAGGTGAAACAGAATTAATTATATTAGGTAGTTAATGTAATCATGGATCAATGTCAGGCAGAGAGGATCTCTGTGCTTCTCTCTCTCTCTCTCTCTCTCTCTCTCTCTCTGTGACAGTGGAACAACTCTTGAGAGATCAACCTGCTGTAATTTAGGAGCAGTACCAGGGGATGGGGCTGGATGATGGGAGAGGTAACTTATTTCCCACTTGTCTCCTATATCCCCCATGTCAACACCTACACGCCGATGACCGCTACATAAAAACACAATATTTAAGATTCAGAGGGTGAAGGCTTCATCGAAGTAGAGGTGATCTTAAAGGTTATATGGCCTATATACACAATCCATTAATGAAGCAGCCTAATTTTATGTTAAGATATACTACAGTATTGGCACCCTACGAGGTTATCAAATACATGTGACCAGCATTACAAATATCAACGGATAACTGCAGTACAATGTACAATCTGATCCAAACCATGGGCACCGGGTTGCTCCATTTCTTATTCTGGCACCATGCTAGCTGTGCATCTGTGTCAAAAGTCTAACTGTGATGACTGTCTATGATTTTTAATTTACATTTCAATCCGCGAAAACATGATGTCCTCAACAAGGTTATTTTCTTGGAAATGTTTTCCTGCAGAAGTGGATTTTATAGCAGATACCCTAAATCCTGTTGAGCTAATGTTTTCATTGCACAGACCGTGGCAACTGAGCTTTTCCCACTGCAGTTTATGGCAACAAATTACTCCCATAAATCACTCAAGACAATTATTGCGTCTGTAATCTAATCAAGAATAAAGCATTTAATTTGCATAAAACACCTTTTTTTCTGTCTATCCAAAGCAGCAGGGGTGAGATGTTGCTGGGAAGATCGAGCAGGGGGATGCTTCAGGGATGAAGAATTGAATAAAATAGTCTATTTCATTTTCTCCAGTCTGATAAAAGTTGTTTATCCCATGCTGTATTCTCATTCGCTATTGTACGTCCAATGTGGAACGAACAGGGAGGAGGAAGGAGGGAGAAAGAGAGAGAGAAAGGGAATTACTTTCTCTTTTCTTTGTCATGTCTCTCTCCCTCCCTCTCTCCCTCTCTGTCTCCATGCTCCTGTGAATCTCATTCAGGGGAGGAATGAAAACACTATTCACTGGGAGAATCACTTTAACACTGAGGAGAATACCAATACTAAAGCCTGGATACGACCTTGATCTCACAAGCCGTCTCTGTTGCCCTCCCTGGTTCCTCACTCCTTGCCGTATTCCTCTTATACTGAACTCTATGTTTTTTGAAAAGAAAAAAAAAATACCAAAATGGATTTTCCTGCTGCACTCTCACCTTTATCATACCGCAAAGGTTGACTGAGCTACGCTACCAAGAAATTCAGTATACAGTACAGCGAACCACTGTGGAGGACTGGAATATTTTTCTGCTGATTCTTGACCCAGAAGTCCTCCAGTAATCGACTGATTGATGAGCAGGAAGTGGCACAAGGCAGAGAGGTTAGCCCTGAAGGAGCTAACATGGTGAATGACGGATGGAGGTTGTGCCGACCGAGAAAGCGAGATGTGGCTTCGCTGTAAACTGCAGTCAAATAGATGGGAATAACTTTGAAATGACATTTTTAGGCACAAGCTCACCCACAGTGTGTTTGAATCAAATGAGAAAGTGCAATGGCACCTTCTCCCATGTCAGTTCTTAAGAGTTTTGAGAGAGAATCTCGAAAAGGATAAATTCTTGTTTCTAGGAAAAAAAAAAAAAAAAACCTGTTGTACCTAGCTACTAGTTGTTGGTTGAACGTATTCCCTTATACTCCAGATATTTATCATGCATGTGACCAGAATCAGTGGCTGCTGAAGGCATCGTCCATCTATATGAGTGAGCCGTAGCAGGTTGCTAAAACCTGTTTGTCCAGCCATCTCACACTGCCTCCTGTGACACGCAGAATAAATTGAGCACAAAATTGCTTAAGTGAAGCCCCTAAACCTTCCAGTGGCCCTTTTATTACCAGCTGCCACACGTGAGTAACAGGAGGGAGCAAGACACAGTCTGTCTTTACCGAATTACGCTCTTTTTATGGAGGAGCAAATTGCTTCCTTGTGCGTTTATGTCTGTGAGTGTGTGTTGATTTCTGAACAAAATGAAGTTGTACACATGCTCACAGAGCGTGTGAGAGAAACTGCACTACAAACATTAGAATCCAGATATTAATGCTAAGGATATGTCCTTAATCTCCAGCAGTAAACGACCCACTCCCGAACGCCTCACATGCACAGGTGGAAGTGTGTGGATTGCCTTTCTAATAATAACTCCCCCCCACACATTTTCAGTGAGGTAGGTGGTTGTGCGCGCATGTGTTCATACATGCATGTGTGTGTTTGCGTGTTTGGAGCAGAAGGAGGAGAGTGGGTAGAATTAATCAAGCTAGATGCCGGCAGGGGGCTGCCAGCAGGTAATAAAAACACACGGACCCCCGCCCCAGAATCCCTCTGCATGTGTCCCTCCATCTTATGAATAACTCTACACGCCCAGCCACATTGTATCCTTACACTCTGCTAGAATTACATGAACTCAAGCTATATCATAAATTCATTTTAACACAAAGCAGACAAACAATCTCTAACACGCATCAACTTCCTCTCCTGGGCCTGAGCCAGCCCATGGGGCCAGCCATCCCAAAGTGCATTAGCTTCAACAATAAACATATTATCAGGCCTAATGATGCCATTACTTCATTACTTTGCTGTTGGTGCTCGCAGCTAAATAACACGCATCTGTTGAAGTGACAAGGTCAGCCACTGTGGGCTTCGGGTGAGGAAAAGGAAGGAAGTGTTAACTAACATCTGGCCACACGTTTAGTTTACGAGCACAAAGTAACAGAACAGCAGCCCAGACGCACACGCTGAAGCCGAACACACAACTAGTAAATCTCTACAAGGTCCCAGCTATTCATTTCCTGAAGGCCCCCGCTGTGCCGGCCATCAAACTGGGCAATAAAGTGCAAGACTAACATTTAATTAAATCAGAGTAGACCTGTTCATGACAGACAAACCACAGTATCTGTTGTTTCAGCACAGTGCTCCAAAACAGCACATGTTTACACTCCAGTGGCAAAGCCTCACCCATCTGGGGAGGAGCTAGTTTGGTGTCTGACCTGGTGGCTAGTTCAGTTTTATTGAATATGATGTATTCAAACATGTCACTGCCAGGCTGTGTAAAAAAAGTGGATGCAAGACAAGTCAGGAGGAAAGAGCAGCAGTTGTAAATGCAGTGCGACAGTTCTGATACGAGTGCACCTTACATGTGTTTATATTTGGAAGTCTGGGTAATGTCCACAGATTGGTGCTGACGCTTTTACAGATGACAGGAATGCCGAAGCGATGGAGCAGCTTGCCGGCAATGTGCTGTTACATGTCTGCGTGTGTTTGTAGGCTGTCACCACATGAGGTGGAGGGGCTGTTATTTTTGTCTTTAATTGAAAGGATGTAACGGACGCACGCATCATATAATTGTGGTGCATTGCATCTCATGAGGAAACAGGATTTCATTGCAGCTCGTGGCCACAGACCTCACACCTTCCCGTGGACTATTGCTCATCTCTGTACTTCAAGAGAAAATCATCCATTTAAACATCAGTCAAGAGTAGTTGGTCCGATTGTTGATTTTGCAGTTGCTTTTCATGGTCTGAATAAACTGAACTGAATAAAAGCCAAAGTGCATTTACAGACTCTTGAATGACAGCAGGGTAATTCCAGCTACTTCAGAAGTTTCTGCTGCGTGTGACAATTGCAGAGCCCCCCCCCGCACGACATCATATCACAATAATCCTACCACACAACTCAGCCACATAACAGCCATATCCCTAACCCTAGCAGAGCTCCAGACCACACCTGTTCCCAACAACGCTGGAGGAAATGGTGTCCGAGGGTAACGTGTGAAAAATAAAGATTAGATGACAGAGAGGAGAAGAATTCATTGATCCACCATATGGGAATAAAAAAAAATGGAACACATCCAACCACCTCAGGCTCCCAAATTGGGAGGATACCTCGGCAGGTGTTTACACTTGTCAGCCCTGGCCTGATAAATCAGAGGGAGAAGACAGGAGGAGCTGTCTGCCTCAACCCAGGAGGCCACGATAAGAGGCGAGAATGGAGAGGGAGGAACCTGTCTGTATTTTTGAGATCAAGAGCCAAACTGGCCTCCAGTACAAAGACACACATATGCACGACCACAAGCAGTCCTCAAGCCATCAAGTAGCATTCTGCTGTTATCCTTTTTCCTTTCGTTTTTCAACCCCTATGCTGTTTTCAAATGAATATTGGTATGGAGGTAATCAATCATGGTTTGATTATTAAAGGACAATGGAGTGGACATGAATGAGGCACCCTGTTGTTGTCGGCCCTTTATTGAAACAGAGACCCAAACGCAAGAACGTCTCCCCTTTAAAGAGGTGACGGATGGATTCTGGAGGCTGGCCAAAGACGCTTCTAAGAAAGGGGGCACCAAAAAACCGGCCAGGAAACAGAAGCAAGGCATCAACTCAGAATAACGCCAACCTAACAAAGACGTTCAAGCGAGGAAAGATAAGCTGCTATCTTTATCACTTTGCCTCCGTGATCTAAAAGCCATTATGCCTGGATATGCTTCTGTGCTTCCTTAACATTAAGAACAACTATCTGTCATGAAGCAACGGACATCCTTATATGGATATACTGAGGTCACTCTTTGTAGCATACACGACACAGTTCAGAAAGAAAGAGAGGAAAAAGTATATTCAAAGAGAAGAATAAAAGACAGCAGAGAAACAAGGGGAGGAGGACGGCAGGTTGTCTGAGGATGATCCGAAGTAACATGACATCACATTGTCACCAGCAGAAATTAACAGAAGGGAAAGATGAGAGAATATAACTACCTACAACTCACTCAAAGCTTTTTTTTTTTTTTTTTAAGTAGGTCAAGAGTTGGAGCTGAAACAAGGGCTCAAAATTAATCAGAAAAAAAACCTTTGACAGCTTAAGGTTTAGCCTTATGCAAAAATATGTTACACAAAGTAAGATAATTGCCCAGAAAAAGATGTCAAACTCTGGATGTTTAACACAAGAAAAAAAATACACTGAATAACTGGGTAATAGCATCCAAACCTGCAAACTTTTCTGCTCGATGCTTCGGTTATTTCACTCTCTCTCTGCTAGGACTTAGGTTTAGACTAAAATAGAACAAATATTAGATGGATTGCCTTGAAATGTCGGATGGATATTATCCATGGTGCCAGCGGGTGTGCATCCTAAGAACTTTGAAGATCCTCCACTATGAAGTTGACGAATGACTGGGGGATGGATTACCATAAAATTAGGCACAGATATCGTGTCCTACCCACAGGATGAATTGTAATCTTGGTAAAAGATTCCTCTTAAGTTCCCTCTGGTGCCATCATCAGGTTAAAAATCCCAAGGTTGTGTAGGCTGTATAAGTATGAGCCTTTTCCACACGCATCAGTGTTAATGTTTACTTCTAAAAAAACCTTGTCTGTGTATCAGTTATACTGATTAGACATGAAACAATCATAATGTCCACAGAGTGACACATACACACAGTCCAACCAACTCCACACATGCACCGCTTAAAAGACTGACCTTCACATTTAAATACCAGAACCTTTTGCAGTCCTGTCATTTGACTGCGATGATACAAGCTGGGCAACTTAATCAATTTGTGAGCAGCTGATACGAAGCTGTGTGGGGATGCATGCAGGAAAAACTACCGCTGATAAGAACACGCTTGGCTTCAGTTGCTCTTTTTTTGATCCAATTATCCCGTTGGTCTGATAGTCGTCCGTCTGCCTTTCGGATTGTTTGACATCACCACGTTTATCCTTTTACTTCTTCTGTCCTGTTCATTTCTGAGTAAAACACCACACGCCTTGTGTTGCGCCTGACCACCGTCAAAAGGGCAAAAGCAGCTGAGAGATACTGAGACTGTGTGTTTCTCCGGAGGTGCAGCGGGGAAGGAAAGTGGTAAAAAAACATTTGAATGTCACTGAGCTAAATGCCACATTAACTCCGCAGAGGGAGAGATGCTGGAATGACTGAAGCACAGTGCCCCGTGGAGCAGCGGTGGGGGTGTTGAAACTGTCACACGGCATAATGCACATTTTACTTGGAAACTCACTTTGTGAAGGCTGACTGCGGGATGCCTTCAGGTGTTGCTGCAACATGCCACGCTAGGCTTAAGTCATGATAAAGACTCCCAACCTGTTTTGGTCGGTGAGGCGAGTGATCCTTTAAATTTGGCTGCCTGGGGTTGAAAGCGTGCGGCAATATGTTTAGAAATCTTTGTCCCTTACAGGCGGAACTAAACGCAGGAGCAGATAAGGTTTCAAGGGAGGGGTTAAGCACATGCTCTTCAGGCTCTCATCCTCAATAAACATCAGCAAGGAGAAGCATAACAGAGAAATCAATTTCTGAGGATAAGTATTTCCAACTCTAAAATGCATGAGGCCTAAAATGATTATTTATGTGATTTCTAGAACAGGAAAAAAAAGTGAAGAGAGACAAGCTCGATAAACTTGCTGAAATCCATTCATAAGTTCTTTGAGTCACAGCAGAAATTAGTTTGGGTATTTAGAGGAGTATGGGAGAAGTGGCGGAGGGACACTGTGTTCCTGGGGTAGTTTTCCTCACAAATAAAAGAGGATGAGCAATCAATAAAACAATAGCTGTAATTCAGGCCCAGGAGCTGGATAGCTACAAACACTTTTCCTCAACAGGCCTGGGCTGTAAATGAGAAAAGTCTCAAAGTCAATATTCAACGGAGGCTCACTAAGTGGTTTTACTATGGATATAACAGACTCAAGAAGATTTGTGGGAAAAGAAATGAATTTCCATCCTTGCTGGGCCTGGACTAAAGAGGCATAACGCTGAAATCAATGTGGCGTGTTTGTATGTATGCATAAGGTCACAGAAATCTGCTCTATCTCCAACCAGTGGGATCTCTGTTCTTGAAGGCACGCAGTGAGACCTTGTCAATGAAGAAGTGCATGTGTTTATATACAGTGCATGTGGACACACAGAGGACGTAAATGTATTTTCCATTCCAACGGAACAGAGAAGTGCATTAACATTCAGCATATGCGGCTGGTTTATTGTGGAGATCCTTTCCTGCCGTTGCAACTGAACTGGAAAAGCAGACGCAGGATATGAGCGAGTGGCCTGCAGGGATTGAATGAGAAGTGTGATGGTTTTCTCTGGTCGGACGCTTCTGGTGCAGTTTTCACATTTTACTGTCTCCTGCTTCTTCATAAGATGTTCCAGAGTCTTACACGATGTGGAGCTATCTCTATTTGTGCCTTGTCATGTGTCTACAATGAACAACTACTTCTTACTGTTGTCCAGCATTCATTGATTGTAATAATGAGCTTCACCACCTTTTTTGGCTATCCATAATTTGTGATTTTTTGAGACACGTCATTAGTCATACATCGTGGTGACCACCAAATAAAAGACAATAACCATTTAAATAATTCTCCTTTGTAAATCAAGACAGCGTGTGCATCAGTTGCACCAATAAATTCTGCAAATGCGTGATTTCATTTGATGGTTGCCATCACAGGGAATCATTTCAGCTCCGTTAATAGAATTTTCTTATTGAGCTCCCAGTTTATTTGATGCAGGTTCCATTATGCTAAGTGATCGAGCCTGTGTCCTCGCTGATAACTGGTTAGCTGACCCTCCATTCCACGGCAACGGGCCTATCAGATCTGACTGAGCATGATGCTAATCTCCATTAAGGTGATGTGCAGGCCATGGATCGGAGAGAGCAGAGCAAAACACTCGCACAAACTCTCTTGGTCTCCCTCCTCATTTGTCTGTTTATTCACTTTATACAAACCATCTTGTTTGGTTACATTGCAATTTCTCCTTTTTCTTTGTTTGCCTTTCCTTACTTACCTTACTTTCCCCGCCCCCCTGCAACACATACACTACATCTTCGGAACACAATAAAGCCTCGTACCACGCACTCTGTTTCTCTCCATTTTCCTCTATGACAGGAAACATATATTTATAATGGGTTATGGAATAAACTAAACACAATTACGCTCTGTGCTAGCTCGTGATATTGTGATGCTGATAACAGAGTATCTTGTTTTCTGTTAGTGCATCACATCCAATAGCATTATGAATCATCGCCGATAATCCAGGGACATTCAATCCAACTGCTGCATGAGGCCACAGTCGCTGACTGACAACACATTATACCACCGTACTTATTGTATTGCCAATGTACAAAATGAATCTGTCTGAATGTTGTTATCTCCACAGACCATATTGTGGGAGGGATGCAGCTCACATCCAGCTCCAACCTAATGAAAGAGATGACAATGCTCAGGAAGGCAGATCATGGAGAGGCCCCCCGCCAGTGTGCGAAATCAAATATGCGAAAAGAAAATGTATTACAAGGTGCAGTTACAACAGCTGCAAATAAATGTTGTCGGCCTGCGGCTGAGTGGTCATTACCATTACCGTTGTGTCACCAGACGAGGAAACGCAAACGCAAGAAGTTGTGTTTCTGGCTTTAAACAGCAATGCTTGTCCTTGTGCACGTTAAGATACTTAAGATATGAAAGAGAAGATTTAAAGATGAGGACACGTTCAGAGAACCACAGCAGAAGTGATAAAAGCAAGTGCTTCAGGAAAACGATGTGTATGTCCTTTAAGAATCAAAGCTAGTACACCACTTACAATTAACTAGCATGTCTATGCTGTTGTTCTTCTTAAGACAACGGCAATCCGTGACGAGCTACTTGATAACAACTTTATACAGCACCTTTCAAAACAATACAGAGCTATCGTGATACAAGTCATTCAAAATATAAAATAAGAATAAGTAGTTTAGTTCATGATGCCTCTGACCTGTGTTGCAACGACATCATAAAGAAATAAAACCTCCACACAACTGCAAAGACTACTTAGTTATGTAGGCCGAGTATCCATTAACAATAAGCTATCAGCCTACGAACAAAATCCTTTTAGGTTTGGACGTAAGTGGGGCTGGATAATGAGTTAACCTCCGTTGACTCGAAATGTGTTTATGTAGCATGTTGCAACAGGGTTGAACATTTTAAGCGTCAAACAAAGTCGTAAAAAAAAAAAGAGAGCGTCTGCGTGACAGGCACTGAAGCGTAAGTTCATAAACACTGAGTGCCAGGTCCATGTAATGAGCTGTATGAATTCCAGTGCCACAGGAGAGGTGCATTCTTTATAATGAGACCACAAAATCAATACGGAGAAGCCGCTCTGCTGCACCACAAGTTCATTTATGCAGCAGTGTAAAAGACAGCCCCAGGATAAAAGTAGACAAGTTAAAAAATGTTATGAGAGCAGCATAGGGGGAAAAAGAAACAGCTCTCCCCTGTGCTCATCCTGTTGTAGTCGACACTAAGTGATGTATCGGTAATGCAAGAGCCCATAGTACTTAGGACAGAAACACCTTATTGTGAAAGCTAAAGGAGTTTAGCAAGTGAAAATATATTCATTTTTTCTGAAGGGAGGTCATTTTGAAACAGACACGTGTAAGAGATTCATTCTGAATGAGGACAGGCAGATAGGGCATTTGCAGTTAGCAGTTTGTTTTGCATCTGTTTCCACTGAGATGCACGTGGTTTCTCACACGCAGTTATGATGTAATTACATTGTGCAGTTATAATCAGCACTGGCTCTGCTTTAAAAAAGCACTTTGCACTAGTGAAGTTTAGAACGAGATTTTCACCAGAATCCACCAAGTGTTGGAATATGCAGAGAGTAAAACTGTTTTCAGACACATTGACAACAGGGCCTGGTAGAGAGAGGTCCCAAAAATCTCCAGAGCAACGGACTCAGACTTTTGCATTCTCTCATACAGCCCCTTCAGATAATTTTGGGAAAATGTGTGGACTTCCATGCATGTCGGAAAGCGGCTTACATGAAACTTGTGGGGCAAGACCAGGCTGATTATTCCACTAGATACAAGCCTCTTTGCAGCACCACACTCCCTCTGCTCTGCCTTTCCAGAACAGCATATATATATATAGACATTACTGTGTGTGTCTGCCTCCCATCACAAATTTTAACAAAGCACAGATGACGGTTCTCCGATAAGTAATTTTCCATGCTGTGTCACAGCGTCTTTGTGATCACTAACTTCTTATATCAGCTGTGTCATGCAATTTTTCTAATGGAAATGTTGCATTAATTCGCTGGCTGGGGCCATACATCACGGTTGTAAATTTCCCCTGTGGGGTCTCAGAGTTGATCTGACCTGAGCTGAGCCGTGCTGAGCTGTGCTGAGCTGGGCTGAGGCCAGACCAGGGTGTTTAGTTTGTACAGCTTTCAAGCAGCAGATGTAACATAAATGTGCTGGACAAAGTTTGAACCTCTTTAGCTTTTCTTGTCCCACAAGGAAAGAAACTGACACAGTAAAAAAGTTGTTTTTATTGCGTCAGTGTTTCTGGCTACTGGAAAACATAAGGTTCACAGTTTAAGGCTATATTTTTATTTAGATGTCATATTTTACTGACTCAGCTGAACTGGCTTTGGGAACACTACAGGCTAAACATTTTCCCCAGGTAATTAATCATTGTGAATGAGTTTTCTTTACTTACACCTAAGAAATCCCCAAAACCGGAGTGTGGTGAAGAGAAAACAATAATTGCGTCATTTAAAATGGCCAACCAATAATAAATAGCTGCATGATTTTCACAATATAAAGCAAGGAGTGCGGTTGACGAAAAAACTGTTTACAGTTCTAGATAACGCTGCCTAATAGCTGCTTCCAGTCTGGAAGGTGGAGGATGCAATTATTCTCTCTTATCAATTTTTTTTCCCCTATTTCACACCATTACTCTCCAAGTATTGTTCCTCGCGAGTGATAAAAGCGCTAACAGCCACCATTTCACACTTTCCTTTTTATTTCAGCCGCTCACCAGCAGACAGAGAGTTTAAGAATACATCACATGTTCGGCCTCTGGTAAAAACCTCCACCAGTGGCTCCGGCTTTCATCTCTGACCTTGTAACCTTGTAACCTTTCCCCAATCCGCACTCAGGCAACATCTAAAGACCTGCATTTACGACTTCCTGTCAGCGTAAGCACAGAGGAAGGGGGGAATAAAAGCAGCTGAAGGTGGGGAGCTTAGCCCTGACCTGTTGTTCTCGGTCTGAGTGATAATAAAGGATAGAGTGTGAAGAGAGATGGTGGTAATGGGGCCTGTTTGTGGTTATGTATGTACATGCTCTAGCAGCTGTTGTGTTACAGTCAGATCAGATGGTGGACCTGTAGCTCCCTGGTTTCACACAGTGGAAGCACTGTGAAGAGAAACCAGGGTCCACACTCAGGCAAGTGGCTAATGCTAAGATGCGTGCTTCCTTTCAAAAAAATCAAGCTATATAATCGTCTGTCCCCTGCTCCGCCTGTCTGACAAGCTGCCAGGCAACAAAACTACAGCACGTCAGGTATGAAACGGTTTAAATCGGCTTCTCCTAATTATAAGCCGGCACAGTTCGTGGAAGGATCTGAAGGGAGAGTTTAAAGAGAAGTTTGGGGAATGGTTGCTGAAGTGTGCAGGAGACGAGGCAGACGTAGCGAGAGAGAGAGAAATAGAAGGGGAAAATCCTCCTTTCATGGTTAAGCAGACACATCTTTTGTAGCTGTTTATTTAGCGGATGACAAGTTATCACGTCGGTCCACTTTTCAACAGAGTTTGATGAATTCTGGAGGAAGGCCCCTTTTTTGTCTCAAACACTTTTCAGAGTTCGAAAGAGACAAAAGAACTGCGGCGCTTCAAAGAACAGAATTGATTGAGAGCCAGAAAATGTTGATGTATTACAGCAGCAGCAGCATCTTTTTACAGCTTTATCTTATCATACTTGTCTTAATAGATGATTTGACTTTGTACAGGTATATCAGCAGTCCTGTATGGGGACATAGAGTTTTTAGCCATTTATATGTCTGAACCAAGCCAAAGAAAAATACTAACTGAGCCTGACCCAAACCCCACAAGCATTCTTTATTTTGTGTCCAAACCTGACCCAAGCCGGACGTTTCACCCTCTGACAAACCTGTACACTGTAGAAAATCTAGTTCATAACCCAGACAGCATGACATGGCATGAAGAGCAATGCAATCTGCCCATTACATTTCATGAGTCCCCTGAAACGCTGAAGACAGGCAGGTGATGATCAGTACATCTGCATCCTCTGACAAGTACAGGTGGCCCCATCTTGGCTCTCTCTCTGAGGCTCTGTAAGACCACTATTATTGCTTGGGGGTTTGAATGCCCTTCATTCCAACTTAATAGAATCTTGTGGCACAGTGACTGTGGTCAAAATGTTCGATTTCCTCTACATGGAGTAAAAACATTAAAAATCTCATTCCTCATTCGGTGCAAACCAGTGTCCAGTGTCTACTAACTCTGTCCAGACACAAACACACACACACACCTACTTTTACAGTCAGGAGAGCAGTAGCACTTCGTATGTTTAATCCCCAGACTGTGGCATTTTATATATATGTACACTTTAATAAACATCCAGCAAAAAATGCCTTTAATGTCCTCAGTGATTCGATGTGTGTATCTGGGAAGGATGTGTGAACTGGAGTGTGTCGGACTCTGAGTGAGTGTGTTTGTGCGCTCTAACTAACCATCGCATTTCCCCATAGGAGGAGTAAGTCTGGCTGCAACTGCCTCCACTGACAGACTTGCATTAACATTTCATCCTGATTGTCTCTGCCAAAGTAATTCATCATCATCGACTGAAAGACGGCAGCTGGAGCCTCCCCCCGACTCTTTCGCTCTCTCTCTCTTTCTATTTGTTAGTTTCGTTCTCCTCATCTACCCCTCTCTCTCTTTACCTTTCTCTTCCATTCCCAGTGTGTCTCTATCTCGCTCTTGTCCATCTGGCTCCTGAGATAAACACAGGTCTGGCTTTCCTCGTGCGCACCAAATATCTATGAGGATGAACATAATCGCAGTGAACTGCAGTGGAGGATGACGTCCAGGTGACCTCCCAGCAGATGATAATCAGTCTACCTAATTTTTCTTCAACTCACTAGTTCTTTTCTCTCTTTCCTTTATTTCTCTCGCTCTCTCTCTCCCCTCCCTCTCTCTCACCAAGGTTTAGATTGACAAGCAGATTATTTCCAGGGGAAAATGTGATTAATGAGTATGTCTGAATAATGTAAATCAAGTTAATGGCATTGAAGACACCGAATGAAGCGCAGCGGAGCAGGAGGGAGGCGGAGATCGGGGTGGAGAGGGAGAGGAGGGAGCTCTGGGTTCAAATATCCACTCAGCTAAAAGGCATCAGCAGTAAGCAGGCCTCAGCTGCTCTCACACTGGCCTTGGAGAGGGAAAAAAGGCAGACAGACTGTGTCCTCCTTATTCCCTTTTCTTCTTGTTTCCCTCATTCTGTCTTCTTTTGATGAGTCCCCGGGGTAACCTGACCCTTCCCTTCCATCTCATCCTCCTTTTCATTCATCCAGATATGATCCCATCCAAACCATTACCACCACGTCTAATTCAAGGACAGGGCCTGTAGCATCACAGAGGCACACCAGTCACGGAGACAGCGCCCGACAGTCTGTTCATTGCAACAAAGAAATCTGTGCTTTCCTGACAGAGTTAGGGCCCCTAAAGACATAAGAGGATCAAGTTGCTCATCCGGTAACTTAAACCATTTAACTGTTTGTGCATTTAATTCCAATGACATGCGATTTTTTGAACAGAAAACAATGCAAAGAAGCTATCTTGTCAGACAATGCTGAGGCTTAATGCCATGATCGAGCTGGCTTAACCAAAATACTCCTGCAGAATTTAGAGGACTACTTATGTGACAGGGATTTTAACACACTTAGTCATCTTAAAGCTGCATTTCTGTGTTGTTGTTTTTTTTTTGTTTTTAACTCTGTGTCATGGTTTTTGAAAAGTGGCTTCTTATCAGCAGCTCCAGTAGCCTGCCACTGCAAATGGAAATGTAATTGACTTGTGAGCTGATGTGCAGCAGTACACATCCCCGTCTCAGTGTTCCAGGAGGATCTGCAGACTCATATCTTTACCTTAAAACTCCATCTGCAGAGGAGGGTTGAAGCAACGATGGTATAGTTAGCAGTACAACTTAGAGGCATTTTTAGACATAATCTCACAAAGAACAGTAAAATACCTACTGTTGATTCCCAGCTTGTGTTTCGTACTAGCAGCCCGTGGAAAAGACCAGCTGCTTGTCCAACCTGCTGGCATCTGTGCAGTCATGCAAAATATGTGCAGTGATTTCCACGCTGTCCAAACAGACCTTGTGTTTTTTTTTCAATTTCAACAAATCAACAAAAAATCCTTGATCCACCTCCAGATTCACTTTTAAATGTAAACGTGACTACATTTAAAAATGTTAAACACTAATCACCTACCATCTTTGCCTTTTCTCAGCTCTGGTCATTAATTAAGGAGACTTAATTTTTCATTATCTTTTTTTTTTTTTTTTTTAAGATAAGTCGTTTGTGAAACAGTGCCGGGGTTCAGATCTCCTGTTGCATAGTAATGTGATAAATTATAATCATGTGCTGACAGGTTAGGAGCAAATTACTTGGGATGGTTATGAGATGATTTAGTGAACGTTTTCATGCAGAGTCGACATTGAGGTCAAGCTTCACACCTGCATGTCTAAATGTTTCTGCTCATTAGGGGATAACACTATTTTCACTATTACACTATTTCATGAGTAAATAGAAGAGCTAGCATCACGTCAAATGGGTTCTCAGTGAAGATGCTCTGTTTAAGCAGCACCTCCCTTAAATTAGTATGGAAGGGTTGTTCAGAGGAGATCCTCCGTTGTGGATAGAGCATATAAAAACACACCATCTGCATTTTTATGTCATGTTGAGTCTAAGCCATTTCTGCAGAATCACCCCAGGCCACACAGGTACATGTATCTGTGTCTAATGTGTTTCCCGCACAGACATCTGCTCTGCCCTTTGACACTGTGTCTACATCTGTCAAAAAAAACGGAGCTGACAGCTGAGGCGCTGTCAAAACTGCCTTTGCAGAGTTTAAGACGGTCCTTCAGGATTGCCTGGCTACAAGTCAGCGACGGCCGGTCAGTGTCTGTTGACTGGCTGAGGAGGGTGGACAAGACTAAACCGACGGGCAGCAGCAGCAGCGGCGGCGGTTAATCCCCTCGTGCCAAAGCAGCGAGGCATGGCACAGGAGTACGCAGCTGACTCAGTGGGGTAGGGTCAGGTGAGGAAACAGGTCAGAGGTGACAGGTTTCACTGACAGGCTGTTATGGAGGCTGGCCTTTAGGAGAACCTCTTAAGGCAGCTTTTCCACCACTGCAAACATCATATTCACTCAGAGATGGGAAGGTTCATTTTGATGCCTTAATATTCTTTCCTAACAGCTAAGGACCAGATCCATATAACTTTATGACCATTGCTACTTAACAGCAGCAATTACACTGCAGTACAAAGCACAATAAGTATACACACGTACATAAATGTGACGATGTAGAAACATTTGAGGAGAGGACTGTCATACAGTGCATCATATTCATCCAAATGGACATCACCAAGAGGAATCTTTTCTATAAGTACAGGATAATGAGCTGTACTGATATGATTCAGATTAACCAAACTATATGTCACCCTCCCTCCAGAGATATGACACACCCTGCTCAGCCTCGGATTGGTTTACATTAATGTACTTAGCCTAACTAGCCAGTCAGAGGCTGAGTAAGGCAGGTGACGCTTTCACTCTCCTAAGTGGATTTACATTCTACACCAGTGGAAAACCTGAACTGCACCACTGGCGATAATACTCATAAGGTTGAAATTTTTGCGATACAAAATTGTCACACTGTTTCATCTCTGCTCCCAACCAGAGCTTAGAGTCTGAGGGAAATGACTGAGAAACTGCAGCCAAGAACATCACTGGATGAAAACAAAAGCACACGCCAGACTAGAGTCATTTTGGAAGTTGTATTCACAAACATGCACAAATGGAACCTTAGCTTCCACAGATCTAAAATACTGCTGTGATCTCAACAGAGATTTAATGTTGCCTTTCACTCGTGTGTGTCACAAAGAGACTGCGCATAAAAGCAGTTGCATATACATTTGCCAGGAGGTTTAACAAACATCAGCAGATGTGTGTGTGTCACATTCAGTCACCACCATCATTCCAACTCTTGGATTAAGCCATTACAACCAACCACCCACCCACACTCCTCCTCCGCCATACTCTCAGCACATACTGTGTAACTGCTGTATTTGCATCGAGAGCTGGTGGAGCCGAAGAGATGCAACAACAACACAAGCTAATCCAAGCGATGTGCCTCAGAGGGCTTTGGCTCATGGGAGGGACTTAGTAGAGAGGGAGCGGGAGAGGAGAGCGACTTAAAGTAGTCATTGTCCCTCCAGGAGCAGATTAACTATTTTAAAAGCAGAGGTGACATCTATGGCTGGCTTGCCGTTCAGGCCGGCCAACGCTCTCAAACTGTGCGTGAGACGCTGTCTCTCTCTCTCCGTCTCTGCACTTTCTCTTCGCTGCACTCCCCTCCGAGCAAGTACACCTTTTGCTATTGCTTTTTCTCAATAGATTTCAGCTCACTCTCCCTCTTCCACTTGCTAGTTCTTTTCTTTTCGGAGTCTGTGTCGGGAGCAGGGCCAAGGCCATAATGAAACACTGGCAGCACAGGGAGGACTGTCGATTAAAAGTTATTATGCTGCCGCAACGGCACCAGCGAGTGAATGGGAGATGAGGGGCCGTGGGCACTGGATCCGTGGGGAGCGACGCAAATGAGTGTTGAGAAAGAAGGGAGAATGCACACAGGATGCTGAGAAACAAGGGAGCAGGGGAGAGAGGTGAAAGTGGAGTGCGAGGGTATAACGGCAAGTGGGGCGCAAATATGAGGGGTTTCTTGTGACTGAGTGGGGGCTGGAGAGGAGTGATGAGAGGAAGCACCGCAAATAAGCCACCCGAGGGAGTAATGAGATAAGTGGCAGTGAGGGAGGAGGAGTGAGGGATAGTGAAGTTGCGGTGAAGAAAAGAGATGGCGCTACATGAGGTAAACACTCATGTTTGCTTAAAGGAAAACAAAGAGTGGCACAGAGAAAAACATGGCATGCTAATGCAAATCACCCCCCCCCCCCATGTGTTTATTAACTCTAAGAAGCTGCATGAAAGAGGGAGGGAAGGAGGGAGACGTAAAAAAATAAACCCACCATCACCGTATTCCTTTTCCCTTTTCTTTCTGAATATGTAAGAATGTGTAAACAATGTAGCGTGTGTGTGTGTGTGTGTGTGTGTGTGCGTGTGCTATAATAATTCACTATGGAGTCATACTTTCCCCACACAGTAAACCAGTTCTCCAGTGTGATCTGCATAATGCATGAAGCCTCTGTATAGACTGTCAAGGGAAAATTTGGACACGGCACTAACAATAGAAAGCGAGCAAACTTTATGTATATATGCATAATGCGTAGTGCTAATGAATTATTACAAAAGCCCCTCAGTGCTTTCCTCGAAACTGCAGGAGACTTCTTCCTTTGCAGTATGAAGACATCCCACCTTAAGTGTTCACTGAGAAGAAACATCCTGGTGATACGCTCGAGCACAAAGGAATACCCCAGGACCGTCTCTCCCTCTCTCTCACACACACACACACACACACACACACACTGAATAAACATGCTGCACATGAACACACGCCACCACACAACTAAATGCTTAAACCCATAACATGAACCTAAAGTTAAAAAGAAAAAAAAACCTTTACAGTGGGTTAGGTCTATATTCAAATTGTCCTAAGATATAATTATAGTTACACTCATGCACATATATCACACAAAGCCCAACAATGTTCTTCAGGACTTCAGGAGTATTGATATCCATATGTTGTTGACAGCCTAACACTACACACAAACAAACGTCCTTACCAACACAATCATCATATGATGAGGACTGTACAGAGTTAACAGACAGCCGTTCATACCACAGAGCAATGGAGTCTCCTCAAGTCTCTGTCTGGAACTAGCCCCAGTTTGTGTGTGGCTGCCTGGCAGGGTGGGCCCCAGCGAAGAGGCCTACATGGCATGACCTCAGAGCGAGACTTCCCTCCTCTCTGCCCTGGCACTTTGCTCCTGGCAGCACCAGTTAAACCTCTTTCACTCATTGTTTTCTCTGGATATCCCTTTTTCTCATTTATCTCCTTTCTGGATTTGTGTCCTGGTGAGCTCTCAGACGCGAATAGTATTAAAGATGCAATGGTCAATCATGTCCTGGAGACATGACGTTTCTTTGTTAAGAATTCCACAATATGAAAAATTGTAAACTTACTTCTGTAAATCCTAGTTACTATATTTATTCCACTGGTAGACAGACGAATCAGCACATACAGCTACCATCAAGGTATAATCGTCCAGGCCCAGTGTTTGCCACCAGGGCATGTTTGAGATTAGAAAACAATACAAGGAAATTGCAAAAAGATTCAACAGCAGTAACACAAGCTATGCCAGTTTTACTCATTGTTCATATCAATCTTAACCTCCCAGCACCACAGCAGTAAGAGCCCTGGGCTTTTGAGGGTGCCAACTTTGGCTGGTAACTTGTCAGCTCAAACTCAAAGGAGCGGCTTCGTTTTCTTTTGCCCTCAAATACAAAAACTGGAAGGCAGAATCGGATAAATCTAAAAATATATATCTGTCCTGTAAATTAATGCTGCATAGTTCTTCTACCTTACAAGATATCATCCTCATTGAAAGAGCTTGAGAAATGGCCGCAAAGGCAGTGCAAACATTTCAGGGTAAAATAGAAAGGGCAAAACAAGTGCCCTGTGTATAAATCTTGTGTATAATTAAAGACCCACTGTGTCATGAGGACAGATTAACATTCCAGTTCCAAAATAAAACAAAGCAGACGTCAGGTTTCAAACTCCACTCACGATATCAACACAGTGGAAATTCGACCTAATTCAAGGCTGCATGACGAGATGTTGCATGCTAGGACAGGGAGGAAAACACTGCAGAGAATATACAATTGAGCGAAGTTTGCGCTGAGATGAGATGTTGGGTTGTCACGCTAACGAAGACAATGAATTATAGATGGCCTGCATCACCCCACCCAAACCTCCAAACCGCTCCCTCTCTCTGTCTTTGCATGTCAAAATGTGATGTGCTAAGAAACTCAAGAAGCAGCTTTGGGTGTGAAACCCTATCTCTCTCTGGGGGTTTCAGCCATTTTGTTGAATTTGCATCTTAACAACCTTTCTGAGTAATTGAAAAAGTGGTGTCAGAGCCCAGAGTCTTGATCTCTGATATGGTAATTACCTTCCATTTATGCCAGAGACTTTCAGGGAGTCTCAGGATCCAGAGGCAGCAGCTGTCTTTGAGGAAAAGGCGTAATGACCTGCATATGTCTCCCTCTTCTTGGGAACTATCGAGATGCATTTGGCTGGGCATTTCATCTGTGGCTGACATCTCTGATTATAAGATCTAGTAAAGTTGTCTAATCTTCTAACAGCCGCGGAGGGGAGGCAACGGGAATTAAGGCAGGGGGAAACGGAGGGACGGGGGTATGGGCGGAAGGATAGGGGCAGAGCTTTCATGTGGTTTTACCCCACTTTAAAATGGGTTCCAGAAGAGAGCGTGCTGCATACACACTGCGCTTAAGTCTAAGCTTTTGATGACATGCTACTGGTTCAATGCGGTATGCGTGTGCCCTCTCCTTACACACACACATGCACACAAACACACACTCTGAGACAAAACCATGAAATCCTTTGTTTAAAAAAAAACTCACGTTGGGTGGTAAGCTGGGTAAAAGTGGGAAAATGAGCCGAGAACAAAATCTGAAATTTAATGAAACAACATGAAAGGTATAGC
Organism: Pseudorhombus dupliciocellatus; assembly: GCA_016785235.1. Classification (NCBI taxonomy): domain Eukaryota; kingdom Metazoa; phylum Chordata; class Actinopteri; order Pleuronectiformes; family Paralichthyidae; genus Pseudorhombus; species Pseudorhombus dupliciocellatus. The sequence continues at coordinate 2,372,078 of JAFBJW010000137.1, read as the reverse complement.
CACCGACTGAAGTTCACAAAAACATGTAAATCACTACCAAACACTCTTCAGTGCTACAACTAATTAGCCACTACAAAGCCATTAAAACAAATACTCACTAAAGATAACATCTAACATTTCCTAGTGTCTGACTCGAAGGGGTTTTTGATCTTTGCAGATATACCAACAAACGACAAATGACAGCTGACATATCAGCTGCGGTTGGAACCAGCGCTGCTTTTATCATCTGCTCTAGCACCATCTTTCATCTGTATCAATGGACGTCGATACTGAAGAGCGCGAAAACACACAGCTTGGAGCGACGACTTCAAGAAAGAAAGAGATCTTACTCTTTGTTGATTTTGTTTGTCTTAAATAAATGCGAACATCTTATGTGGAAAAACTCAAACACACAACACATAAGTTGATTTTCCTCCTGCAAAAGGTCAGTTGAAGTGTCCAAACAGTCATTGCTGCACTTTTGTCGTCTTCATGACAACTCTGTTAACGCTATTATTTTGACCTGACTGATAATTAATTAAAATGGTAGCCTCATTTTAATTGATGATCCAAATAAAAACCTCTCAGCACATTTTAAAGATTCAGGGATAATACTGATAGATAGATAGATTATTTGCTTGACCTGTCACGCTGCACGTGAGACGACGCTTTCCCTCCGTCATCATCACCACTATCTCTTCATTTGGTAAAAGTCACTTGTCAAATTGTACTGTTCTCTTTAAAAGCCCGGCCCGACGACTCCTCGTGGTCAAGTGGAAAGGGAGAAACTGTGGAAGTAACGAGGAAAATGAGAACAAGTGAAATGATCCGTGACACAGTCACAGCTCCCGTTCACTGATTTATCCTCTTTATGCCTTTTAGATAAAGTATTAGTGTTACAGTCATCACATGCTTTTAACTGAATAAAACTCCTGAATTAAGATTGAATGTGAGTGAGGGCGAAGACACTAAAAGGCTCATAAAAAACTGCAGGGAAAGAAATTAAGCTTTTAGCGAAAAAAAGAAAAAAACCCTGCACACCTTATCGCTGATGGTTATGTCCTGTGCAGTGTCACTGACTGCACCATCAGACCAATGGTGCTAATTACATGCAGGACATTATCCATCGGTATACATGTAAGTCTTCCTCTAAGCCCAAATCAATACAGAGTTTGTTAAAGAGCCACTAATGTCCATGCCTCCATGCTTCGCAGACACTAACGACCTCACTCTGGATCCAGCTCCGACAGCCGAAGACACCCAGCGCACACTGCGATCGATACTCTCTCATACCGGCTGAGCCCTTGACTCGCTGTCCGTCTCACCATCTGTCTTATTGCCGCTCACTTCTTATCTCTCATTCCTATCTGTCACTCTCCCTTCACCTCTGTCATCTAACTTTCTTATCTCTTCCCCCTCTGTTACCGGAGAGGCCATTTCTCTTTGTCTCTTTTACTCCAAACACTTTCTATCTCTCCATCTCTACCTCTCATCCGTTCTCGTCCTCTCTCAATTATTCACTCCGTCCATCTCAATCTATTTCTCCCTGTCTGTCTTTCGTTCTTTCTCTCGTCCACCCATCCGTCCGCCCCTCTTTCTTTCGTGCTCTCTCGCTCCCTCTCTCTCTTGGCCCATCCAACAGCTTCATTGTCCTTGGGTCAGGATGAACAATGTCAGCCCACATGAGGCCCCAGTGCGGTCCCAGCCGAGAAGGCAGGGCGCACCAGAGAACACCCATAACTCAGTGTTTCAACTGGGCTGCAGGATAAAGGGAAGCCTCACACATGGCTGACTATGTGGGTCAGCCTTGGATCATTTGTGGAAGACGAGGCCAGCAACTGGCACCAGAATCCCCCACTGTGTGTGTGTGAGTGGGTGAGAGTGAATGAGTGTGTCGTGTCCCCTTGCGACCCAGTGGCGAGGGCCCCCCTCCCGTTAGTTCCAGCCAACTATTCTATGGGAAACCTGCTCTATCTCTCCGTCCCCCCCGTGCTGCCGCTCGCCTTCACCCCATCCTCTGCGCGACCGCACCCCAATGCCTTTGTGAGCAGTGGGGACAAAACAGGGGGGCTCTTTGGGGCCACCAATTAGTCCTCCCCCATGGGGTGACATGACCGATGAATAGAGGGACCCCCAAACCGTCCACGCATATAATCTCAGCCTTTCCCTTTGGAGGCTGCGCTGTCATAGCCACACAGACTCAACCTTGTTTACAGAAAGGGCTCCGTCTTGATTTAAAGGCACGGCCCGTTGGTCCAAAAAAAGAATCCGGATGCCCGTGAGTCAGTTTGTCATCAGGATAGGATGGAACTCGTCTCCCCTCGCTGTGTGTCCACCGTGGCAGCCATACATGGATGGTTTTGGGAGGGAAAATGTGGGGGGTGCTAAGAGAAGGTGAATTTTTCCCATCAATCACCGGGTGACATAAGCAACAATAGCAACTTGGAATCCATTACCAAAACAAACAAAGACATAGCGGGAGAGTCTGCCGCAGGAGCCTCAGACGGAGGAACTGGCTGTGTAAACGAAAGCGGTGATTGAGAAGTTGCAGGGGGGGGGACTTTTCAAACCAGCAGTCCTCGCTGGTGAACCGAAGCACATGTCACAGTGATGAGATGACTCAATAGTTGCATTATAACTTTGGCGAGCTCCTCCCCCCGCCGCCGCTCATCGGTGCGGGATTAGCTCGAGAGGAGGGAAAAGTGTGTTTGTAAGCCGGCGGATGATATTCATTTGAATAACAGATTTTATATAGTAAGGAACATTTCTCTCCCGTTGCAGTTTGCGTAAATACTTTCATGAGTCATTACATCGCGACTCCGACTCAAGAGGATTTAATGTGAATTACTTATCCGAGGCCTTTCAACTGTTCTAACATCCAAACATCTCGTAAGTCTCCTTATCTCTTTGAAAACAGTTAGATTCTATTGATTCTTTTTTTTCTATGAGAGATTAGACGCACGAGCTCCAAGCAGTCTGGCACTACCAATCACTAAGCACACTAACACACACACACACACACACCTACTCTGGGATTAAACGTGCCATTTTCTCCTCTCACCTCTTCTAGACGACCGCAGAGCTTAGAGAACATAATGCCGGCGAGGAGAAACAGTCATGGAGACAGACAGGGTTCAGACAGAAAAGACAGGAAGATGAATGTGGGATATTTGTGGACACCAGGTTTTCTCCCACAGTCCTCTCTCATGCCGCTCGGTCTGATGTCACAGACTTCTGACAAGGCTGGGCAGGTGAGGTTTGCAAAGTGACCTCATATCTGGTCAAAGTTCTTCTCCAAAACATAGAAAACAAGCCACCGTCTGACACGATTGGGACATTTATCATTAATTGCTCAGCCCGGCCGGATGATATGAGTCATTTCACTGTGTATTCTCCATAGAAACGGCCTCAAATCCCAATCACTGCAGAGGTTTATCCAATCCAGAAAATGTGCACAGTCACTCGTCAGTTAAATGATCCACTCCAAAAAGTAATTACATTAAAAAAACAGGCCAAATCTCCCTTCAGAGTACCAGCGGCACAGCAGAATCGAAACAGAAAAATATCTCCTCTCACAGAGAGGCACATGGGCTTTTTGTTCATCATCAGCACTCGTGCTCAGCAGAGCTATTAATGCTTTGCAAGCAGCGTCAGGCAGCATTTTCGTATTCTTTGTTTCAGCTCACATACCTGAGGAATAGTTTCCTCTTCCCGAACACTGCACAGAGGAGCAGCGGTCTCCACGTTTATTATGTATGAACTGTAATTCACAGACTCTGTGCACCAAAAACACTAAGCACCAACTATTTCACGAGTTGAAGGCTGTTGTGAAGTGATGGCTGATGGTGTCACAAGAGGCTTTTTCACCCGATCTTCTTTCATGCTGATGTTTTATTTACTCACAGCGTCAGTGCTATGCCATATGAAGGTGAAAGCTGCAGGGTAGAGACACTTTGTGGGTTTTCACTGAGAAGGAAGGGTGGTGAGGCTGGTGGTGGTGGTGGTGGGGGGGGGGGGGGGGAGGGGGGGTGGGGGGCTCCC